>CM069863.1:6270750-6288250 GCA_036172795.1 Pelodytes ibericus | reverse complement strand
AGACGCTTCTCTGGTTACAAATGTGCTTCCTTTAGAAAGGAGAACCGGATTTGTAACAAGAGACTCCATAGGCGAAACTCAATAAATCATTTTCGAAAATCCCTATTCTGGCCAAGGACTGTCCTCTTGTTATTTTGATTTTCTTTTGAGATGAAGGGGTAAATAGGGGATAATCTGATTTATCATGGTGTAGGGCATTCCAGATAGAGAGAATTATTCATGTTTTGCCCATTATGGTTTTTGATTAGCAATGCTGGTAGTGATCAGTGGTCTATTCACATACATTCCAATGTAACCCCACCCACTGCGCTTGACATCAAGGGGTGTGGCTTGTATTGGAGAGTGTCAGCGCTACTGTGATTCTCTGGTGAAACTTGGACATTCAGTCCTGAATTGGGACTGCATACCTCCCGACTTCTACCCCCGGCAAAGTGGGATGCTGCAGGGCGGAGCTTGGAAGGTTGAACTGTCAGCTTTTCTCTATATAAAACTGCGCATGTGTAATATGCATTCTCCAGTGTCCCAGACAGAACAGTAGCAGAGCTCGGTGGGACAGCGGGGAGGGAGGTAAATTGGCAAGGGGTATAACGTAAGACAGGTGAATGTTTCCAGCTCGGCTATTTTGGCCTGCTGCCTTTCGGCTCACTTGACAGTTCACTGTTTAGTAAAAAGACCCCACAGTCTCCAGCAATGAAGGGGCGTAGAGTTTGGTTACAGCGAGCAAATTAACAAACAAGAAAAACAAACTCAACCAACAGATACTAAAAGCTATGCTACCCGTGCAATATACAGCAAGGGGTTTTGCACAGTATGGAGGCCAAGACTGGTCTGGTGGTAACACAGAATTTCTACAGACGTGTCTGGGTTTTAGCTGTCAAAACTGTCTCTGGACTATTCATTTCTAGTCCCCGTGTTCTGTGTCTGTAGCGCGTAGATCTGTGTAGCTGTTTGTACTTTATGTCACAGGTACCTATGGGGATTTGGATGGAGCCTGGCGTGGAGGGTCTTCCCAAGGTCAGAGTGTAACATGTAACCTTGTATATGTCTGTAACTGAATGTTATCGAGTTATAGTACATGTGTAGACAGTGACTGTGCCATACACACTATATACAGGATGACCACACATTCTCAGACAGTATATAATTATTACATCAACGTGTGACAGCATGACATTTATTACATTAAAGACCTTCTTTCAACCTAAACATTGCTTAGAATAAAAATATTTATTTATAAACAGAATTTCAACAAATGCATGAAATAAGAGAAAAATAGGTTTTAAATGTATCCATGGAGTCCCCTGATTATGACATCACCTTGCGGCTTGACATGCAGACGACACATTGAAAATTAGGGAATTTGCATATGGAACCAAAATGTGGAGATTTTAGGAATTTAATAAAGTGAATATTTAATAATAACAAAATGTTTAAAGAGGAAATATACATTTTAAACCTGCCTTATTTTTAGTTATGGGGATTTCGGGGATGATGTTAGTATTACCCGATTTACTGGTAATCATTTTATCAAGCTCGGAAGGATGACGGAGAACGACTCGGCTCCACCAGCAATTGAATCCTGAGGGTTGAGCAGAATCTACAGATTTGAGTCCAAAGCCTATGATGGAGGGGCTGAGCCAGTGTCTTAGTCATTTATCGTATAAAACTGTAGGTTCCTCTAGATCAGGGCCGTCCAACATGCGGCCCGCGGGCCAAATGCGGCCCGCCTGACATGGAGGTGATATCCTGGCGCTCAGAAGATGATGACTTCCGGATTGCAGGTAAACAGTGTGCCTGACATCAATGGCATATACTTTTTTAAGTAAAAAAAAAAATAAGAAATGTGTCTAAGGGTATCTGTGTATCTGTGTGTGAGTATGGAAGGGAGTGTGTGTGTGGAAGGGAGTCTGTGTGTGTGTGTGTGTGTGGAAGGGAGTCTGTGTGTGAGTGTGGAAGGGAGTCTGTGTGTGAGTGTGGAAGGGATTCTGTCTGCGTGTGCATGTGTGCAAGGGAGTTTGTGTGTACAAGGGAGTTTGTGTGTGCAAGGGAGTCTGTGTCTGTGTGTGAAAGGGTGTCTGTGTGTGGAAGGGAGTCTGTGTCTGCATGTGTGCAAGGGAGTGTGTGTCTGGATGTTTGTGCAATTATGTAAGGATGTCTGTGCAAGGGAGTGTGTGCATGTGTGTAAGGATGTCTGTGTAAGTGTGTCAGGGTGTGCGTCTGTGTGTAAGGGGGACTGTGTTTATATGTGTAACTTTGTGTGTATGCGGCCCACGCACACATTCATATCTGGTGAAGTGGCCCACTGAAGAAAAAACTTGGACACCCCTGCTCTAGATGCAGACGTATCTTTTTGAGAGGGGGGTGAATGTACTCCGTGGTCGATGTTTTGACAAGCTGTTTGTTGTATGCTTTAAGAAATTGTGCTTGATTGTGTTTGTATTCCAAGGGTGCTAGGATGGGAATTCGAGGCCACAGTCAGTTTTTTGCGTGACTGTTGCTATTAGAATTTAAATTTAACATGCCTGTGGTTCCAGCATTACCCGGCAGATTCTGTCCATGACAGGCCCAATTATAAGCCGGGCTCATCACATGCTGTACTGAGAAGATGTGCCATAAACAAGTTTACAAGGGCCAGTGTAACATATTCTAGTCTTTCTGTGTTGGTTTAAAGACATACAGGTGTCTATTCACAAAAAGGTGGGTGGCAGGTGAGATGAACATATCATCTCTGCAATTTAGTTATACATTGTGCAGGGACAAATCGGATTGTATTGTGTAGCAGGGGAAACTTACCAGGTTTGTAATGAAGTATTGCTAAAAATCGGTGAGATAAAATATGCATCTCTCCTCAGCACACCTCACTTTTAGTGACTAGCCCCCACAGAGATTGCTATAACTGGGCTCCGCTACTTAATAATTGAATAAACAATTTAAAAACCAAAATGCAATATTTTGGATCTTATAATTACCATTCAAACATAATAAAGTGTCTCAATATAAACAAAGAGGCTTCAGTTCTGACCGCTATAGAACAAACTTCCTCCCACAGTGACACAAAACTAGCTGTGCATTGTAACAGGTTACTACTTTAAATACAAAGTTCTTTTTCGTCATGTCACCTGGTTATAGTCTAGAATTAATCCGACCCGTATAAACTATCGGTGGGTCGTAGTGTCACATGATTAGCGAAATGTTTCTGGGCAGAGTATAGATATTTGGAAAACTAGCAACATGTCCCTAATTGTAGATTTTATCCCCTTGTTTTTTGTTTTTTTTAAATACCCTTACATTTCAAACACAATTTTATATAGAGTCTCTTCATCTCGGGACAAGTTTCTGTGTGCTCCCGACGCATTTTACCAGTTCAAATATTCAGTTTTGTAAGTGCTAGAGTTTATTGTCTACAAATTATTTTGGTCGATGTTCAAATGGTTCATTGGGGAAAAATTACAAGGAAATTTGCTTTGTGTCAATCAATTTCTGATTCGTATTAATATTCATGAGGTTTTGCTGGATTGAACTGTATGTTTACAATGCTGATAACTCGGTTGCGTCTGCTCAGCTGGAAGATGCTATAGTTTAATCTTATAAAGACCCCCAAAAACTGTGTTTATGGGGTTCTTGACTTAATTTTTTTGGCATGTGTTAGAGAAGTTTGCACCAGTTAATCTCTGTTCAAATGCCTCAACTTGCGTAGTTTCTAGGGGTGGATTTGGCTTGCAAATCTTAGCCCCACCTATTGAGAGTATCTGGAGATTCTGAGTGTACAGCTGTACACTCAGAACTGAAATCGAGGATGAGGGAAGCATGACCTCTTTACATAACTAACATTTAATAAGTTGGCGCTTCCACATAGCACCCAGCTCTCTCCCTCTTTCCCAAACTTCAAAAAGATTCTCAAAACTCATCTCTTTAAGGAAGCATGCTATTCATCCCGCTATTGACCTCTAGCCAATCCCACCAGCTCTCACTGTCCTCAAACACTGTTAGGAATAGGACACATATAACTCATCCAACTAGAACACATATAACCACCTAGAGCCAACCATCCCTGATACTGTTCACTCCCTTATGTGTCTCACATCCCTCGCTCCTTCTAGATTGCAAGCTCTGCGAGCAGGACTCTCTACCTCATGTACCAGTCTGTTCTTATTCGTCTAACTTAATTACAAAAATATAAATTACAATAAAGTAGATTGTTGTGACTATTTCATGAAATTTATATAAATCATAACAATATACAGACAGTATATTACAGTCTGTATCTTCTTCGTCTAACTTAGTATGCAGCCCTCTCTATACTGTACCCCGTGCTACGTAAATGGTTGCCTCTATATAAATAAATGTTAATGTAATGCAATCTTTCTACCATGTTTTGCATAGATATGTATGATAAAGCCCATGCAGCAACAGATTTTCTTCCCGGATTTTTTAAAGGGGGAGACGGGGAGATCTGTCCCCTACAGACACTCCCCCCTTATTGATCTGACAGCTAAGCCTAATTTTTACCCCCTAATGCTTCTATTGGTCGGCCAGGGTGTCAGTCTGACCTGCCACGCCACCAAACAGACAAAAAGTGACCGCGGGCTTGATTTCTAAGTCACTATGTTAGTGATATCTTCAAAACCAAACATGAAAGAAAGAAAATGTTACTTTTGAGTCAGCAAAACAGGGTCAGTGTATTAATAGTTTTACAATTTGGACATCAAATTAAAGCAGCCATGTGGTTAACCTATAATTCATATTTTTTACTGACACCATGAAGAGGAGACCTCTAGACCCCTGGCTTTCATTTCTTCAGATAAGGGCTTTTTCGGCAGAGCGGACTCAGTGTGTGATGTGCGTTGGTCAGGAGGGTCAGTGTCTGTGTAATCCCTGCTGATACCATCGTCTTCCTACTAATGGCCAATGTTCTGCGTTAAACAGTTAAAGGAACAGTTTGTTACAAATCATCTCTCATATGCCGTAATTAAATCTTGGCTTTGGCGATGATAGAGGATACAATTAGTTTCCTTTCGTCTCTCTCTGGCCTCATTTTCATCACTGATGGGCCTGGAAAGGGAATAATTTAAGTTTTGTCTTTTGGATGTAACTGTTTGAAAACCGATCTGGGAATTATGGGAGAGAGAACGACCCAACTGGCTTACTGAGTAATTACACTAATAAGAAAGACTTCTGGAATTATTCTTTGGATACCAGAGATAACCTGGCTAGTGTGGCCAGTCTAACAGTTCCTGGACTGCAACTCCCGCGGTGCTTAGCCAGCCATCTTGTCCTAACTTGGCATCATGGGAGTTGCGGTTCTGCAACTACTGGAGTGCTCAGTCCTAACATGAATTAAGAGAAAGTGTGTGTGTTGTCTCCTGTTTATGACATCACCTTAGGGATCAATATGCAAAGGAATTGCTTTAATTTGCATATCAAGCCACATGGTGAAATATTTGGAGCTCTTTTTTCTCTTGAGCTATGCATTTGCTTGCAAATCTGCTAACACAATGTATACATGATTTATTCTCTACATTTACCATATAAGCAATGTTTAGGTGATGGGTGAAAGTAACACTTATTTATAGGATGGGCTGTACACATGAAGACGAGGTAACACATTTGTTGAAACTAAAGGGTCTACTTAATAAATTTCATGGAATTGAGATGGGAATGTTAAACTTTTGGCCAAAGTTGGAAAAAAAAACCTCCCATTCAGCTGCATTTGGTCCAAGTTGACAACAAAGGCCTAAAGTTTCGACATTCCCATCACAATTCCCTGCATTTCTCTCCTTATTGCGTAGACCCTTATGGCTTTCAATTTAAACCATAATCTAAATTGTTACTGCCCCTTTAAAGGTCTAGAATATCTGCTCCTTCTCTCTGGGACCCTCCATATTACACACAATTTCTCCAAATCTCTCCTGCAGTTCTGGTTGATTAACAATCAGACTTGGACGATGAGATGGCTTCTGACTCATCCAAATAAAGCTCCCTTCGCAGTATAGCGACGAGATCTGCCGCTTCCTCTCGCTCAGCGATGACTCAGGGCTCCACATTCACAAGAGAAATTAATAAAGATTAAAACAATTACTGGGGATGTTAGCGCCTTGTCGGCTGTGGACAGGAAACTGGTCTAGTTTGACAGATTTTGTTTGTCTCTGTAATTGTGTACTTATTCATTTTTTTCGTTTTCAATAGTGCTCGATGAGAAGGAATGGGGGGGGGGGGGGGGGGCAGAATGTCCCCAAAATAATCTGCAATAAATTATACAATTTTATCTGTGTTTTCATTAATTATTTAGATGTCTTCCCCTTTAAGTGACATCACTTTTAGAATGTTGGCGGAGTGTTTGGTCGCTGACCAGCTAGTGTGAGTGATCAAAACAATCGGTACTACACAACATTCTAAAGGGGAGGACCCAGTAGAAGGGGAGGGGCATGGATATTTTTTGTAGATTTAAATAATGGAAGAATTAAAATGATATGGGAAAAGCACAAAGAAATCTAAATAGTTGCAAGATACATATCATTACAGGACAGCTGTAGCAAAAAAAAAAAATGTTTAATTGAAAGATTACATCAAGTATAGATGGTTTATGTAGAAATTCTTTAAGGAAAGAATGCAAATAGTGTACGTAATTGAGGATTTCTCGCTCCAAAGAGCTCTAACGGGGGGCGGACATGTTGTTTTGAATCTGATCAGTCAGATCTTCGTTCAGCTGACCCAAAATCTGAGCCTACATTCTAAACAACATGTCTGCCCCCTGGGAGAGAAGTGTGGAGCAAAGATGACTGAATAAGGTACTTTATTTGTATTCTCTCATTAACACATTTCTGTTTAAGAAACCTATACTCAATGGCATCTTTCAATAAAACACAATTTAATTTGCTGCCTTCAGTTGTCCTGTAATATAACATGCACGTATACTGTGAACTCATTTTGAAATCTTTATACTTTGATCATACAAGCAACACTTTGATCATAAAATCAATTCCAATCAAACAAATTATTCCACGATGAAAGCATAACACTTTTCAAAATTAGTTCAGAATATTTGTGTGTATTTGGTTCCTCTGATTAGTTCCCTAAATATGCATGCTATATAAATGCTGCAAATATTTTATTGAGATTTTTCTTTAGCGTTCTCACCATATAATTGGTGGTGATCGGTTAGCTGCTTTATCTTCCTATTGGTGCAGGAATCAAAATTGATTTGGATTTTTTGTTTTTGTTTTTAAAGGGACTGTCTGGGCCCATAATGCATCTTCCAAATATTAATGCATATTAACTTGCTTTCAAAGTACTTTAAAATGCATGTTTTACATATACAATACTTACAGCTAGATGAAATTGTGAAATGACAGCAGTTTTCTGCTCTCTAGTGTCTTGATCAGACAATGTGTTGCACTGTTAAGAGATCCTACTGTGTACAAGCACAAGGTCACTTATATTCCACACAACGTATTCTATTCCAGCAGAACTGAATAAATTAAACAAAACTTTATATCCTCAGTGTCTATATAATCAGTGCTGTTGCAAACATGCAGAGTAATCACTGGGGGAGGGCTTGAGTCAAATATAAAACATGTGATTTATACAGAATGCCTGCATCAAACCACACAGGGATAAAACCTGTGACCTATACAAGCAGTGATCTTCACCTTGCACCAAAGTGAGTTTGGGAACTAGACTGTCCCTTTAAGATTTTTTTTAATAACAATTATATCCAGAAAGGGGATTTGTAGGAACACTGCTGTTACTTTAAAATATGTTTCTCTGAATTACACACCAGTGGCAGTTGGTACAGCATTTCTTTCAACCAAAAAAGGTTCTATGCGGTAATGTTATCAGACCAACATTGAAAACATTATTAGTTTGTGGTTTAATATTTGGGGGCTTGCCCAAACCGACGCTTTTCCAAAATGAATCTGAATGTTTTGCCGTGCGGTAAGTAAACCCGACGGATCCATTTTACAATTCATCTCTCCGAGGACGAGGTAAGCGGTCGTCCAAAGAAAGAACTTGTTCAAAGCTCTGTATCTAAAACAAGGGCAATCCAAAGTGTGTTCCAAGTATTGAACAATGATTCAAAATTCTACAAAATTTTTTTTTCACGAACATGGGAATAAAATATCCCCCGCCATTTAAGTTTAAATAAATTCACACTCATTACTTTGTGAAGGCAAACTTTGATCTATACCTTCATTTTGATATCTGTAGTTCGTTAGTCGCAGAATTCGATTTTAAGATAGTGCATGGTGTTGTCACTTTGCTCCTTTCCTTTAAATTAAACCATATATTGGTGACACATTATAAAGTATTGAAAGATTATAGAATACGTGAGCACACAAACTTTTTTTGGTCTTCACTTCCCCTCTAAGGGATTAGTGCCATCTAGCTTATATTGTATGTTGTTTGCGTGTTCAATATATGTGCCATGCACTTTACATTTTAATTTGAGTTTACATTCAAACAATTCAAAGTTCTCCCGTAGTATTAAATTGAAAATAATTATGCCGGGGCTTCTAAATTCCGTGACATTCCAATAAGGAGGGGCTTGGAGAGAGAGGCGGGACTTCTAAATTCCGTGACATTCCAATAAGGAGGGGCTTGGAGAGAGAGGCAGGGCTTCTAAATTCAGTGACATTCCAATAAGGAGGGGCTTGGAGAGAGAGGCGGGGCTTCTAAATTCAGTGACATTCCAATAAGGAGGGGCTTGGAGAGAGAGGCGGGGCTTCTAAATTCAGTGACATTCCAATAAGGAGGGGCTTGGAGGGAGAGGCGGGGCTTCTAAATTCACTGACATTCCAATAAGGAGGGGCTTGGAGGGAGAGGCGGGGCTTCTAAATTCAGTGACATTCCAATAGGGAGGGGCTTGGAGGGAGAGGCAGGGCTTCTAAATTCAGTGACATTCCAATAAGGCGGAGCTTGGAGAGAGAGGCAGGGCTTCTAAATTCAGTGACATTCCAATAAGGAGGGGCTTGGAGGGAGAGGCGGGGCTTCTAAATTCAGTGACATTCCAATAGGGAGGGGCTTGGAGAGAGAGGCGGGGCTTCTAAATTCAGTGACATTCCAATAGGGAGGGGCTTGGAGGGAGAGGCGGGGCTTCTAAATTCAGTGACATTCCAATAGGGAGGGGCGGGGCTTCTAAATTCAGTGACATTCCAATAAGGAGGGGCTTGGAGGGAGAGGCGGGGCTTCTAAATTCAGTGACATTCCAATAGGGAGGGGCGGGGCTTCTAAATTCAGTGACATTCCAATAGGGAGGGGCGGGGCTTCTAAATTCAGTGACATTCCAATAGGGAGGGGCGGGGCTTCTAAATTCAGTGACATTCCAATAGGGAGGAGCTTGGAGAAAGATAATAGCTGTATTATATTTTATTTGTATCTTTCAGGTGAGAGGAAAAGTTGAGGGGAAAAAAACTGATCAGAACTTATCTGTTTTTTTTTTTTCACTTTCCATAATTCAGGACTTATCTTTAAAAATATATGTTTACATACATTACAGATGTTCCATTTTAACAGAGCCAAATCTACAACTCTATAAATCGTGTCTCTAATAGAAAAAGCAACATCTATCAAGCGCTGTAATAACCTCAAACACTAATCTCTGAGATATTGGCACTTTCACAGCAGAGTAATAAATATCTCCCTTCCAGACCGGTACAAAAAGGGCTTGAATGATGTCTGTCATAATTCAACATCTCCCAACAAGACTCAAAATACAATCCAAAGGCAATACATGTTCTGCAGTGCAGTGTGGGCCCTTCCGTCATATTTTTAGTGGGAATAACATAAATAGAGGGATTTCTAGGTCTGCTGGGAAACTGGCTCCATCGAAGGAAAAGATTTTTGCATCATTACTTAGAATGTTTAACGCTGCTTATAGTTTGTATTGATCATTTTTTAAAAACACTAAACACTGCTTATGCTGAGAGTGTAGGGAAAAAGATGAAAGATTATCTATACATTGTGTTAGCAAAGTGTGCAAGCGATGTATAAAATAACCGAAATATATTTTTAAAATGTTCTACTCAATTTGTGTCGACATTAGTGCGGAATGATTTGGGGTCTGAAGTTTCCCAATATACCCCGATGTGCCCCCAAATAGGTCCGCAATCCGGATATCATAGCTGATTACACGCCGATAGCTTCCGAATATGAACGCAGACGATATATTCCTGAAATCCACAAAATCAAGATGGGAGCCTCGATACTCCCCATAGTCTCCTATCATTTGAAAACTAAAATACTTTTAAAAAAAACAGCCAATGGTAAAGCTGGAACTGAAGACTATACTGTACCATGTCTGTACCGTCCACACTATATATTGATTGGATGTCTGCTGTACCACATCTGTACCTTGCACTCTATATATAGATTGGATCTCTGCTGTACCACATCTGTACCTTGCACTCTATATATAGATTGGATCTCTGCTGTACCACATCTGTACCTTGCACTCTATATATAGATTGGATCTCTGCTGTACCACATCTGTACCTTGCACACTATATATTGATTGGATCTCTGCTGTACCACATCTGTACCTTGCACTCTATATATAGATTGGATCTCTGCTGTACCACATCTGTACCTTGCACACTATATATTGATTGGATCTCTGCTGTACCACATCTGTACCTTGCACTCTATATATAGATTGGATCTCTGCTGTACCACATCTGTACCTTGCACACTATATATTGATTGGATGTCTGCTGTACCACATCTGTACCTTGCACACTATATATAGATTGGATGTCTGCTGTACCACATCTGTACCTTGCACACTATATATTGATTGGATGTCTGCTGTACCACAGCTGTACCTTGCACTCTATATATAGATTGGATCTCTGCTGTACCACATCTGTACCTTGCACACTATATATAGATTGGATCTCTGCTGTACCACATCTGTACCTTGCACTCTATATATAGATTGGATCTCTGCTGTACCACATCTGTACCTTGCACTCTATACATAGATTGGATCTCTGCTGTACCACATCTGTACCTTGCACTCTATATATAGATTGGATCTCTGCTGTACCACATCTGTACCTTGCACTCTATATATAGATTGGATCTCTGCTGTACCACATCTGTACCTTGCACTCTATATATAGATTGGATCTCTGCTGTACCACATCTGTACCTTGCACTCTATATATAGATTGGATCTCTGCTGTACCACATCTGTACCTTGCACTCTATATATAGATTGGATCTCTGCTGTACCACATCTGTACCTTGCACTCTATACATAGATTGGATCTCTGCTGTACCACATCTGTACCTTGCACACTATATATAGATTGGATCTCTGCTGTACCACATCTGTACCTTGCACACTATATATAGATTGGATCTCTGCTGTACCCCATCTGTACCTTGCACTCTATATATAGAGGATCACAACTCCCATGAAGATGAGGCAGCCCTCACCAGGGTGCTTACCTCTCTGTTGGCTCCTTATGTCCCCCCCCCCCGCCCCGTGTTACTTACCAGCGTTTTGTTTGAATCCAGCCACGGACACAGCGCATTCCCACACGGCTTGATAGCCGCGCGCATGCGCTGTGTACCGCCGCTGTCCGATCAGCTGGTGAGAAGGGGTGTGCGGGGGGCGGGATGTGGGTTGCGCAGCTCGCGCATGCGCGGTGGACATAAAGTTACAGCTGAGTTATCAGCTGTAACTTTATGCGCATGCGCAGTGAGCAAATTCTCCTGCGATTGCGCAGGAGAATTTGCTCCATTAATTCGTCAGAACATCGGAATGCACTTTATCGTTTTAATTCTGTGCTGCATTCACTTGTTTCTGTTTTTCTCTAAATTGTTATTGAGGACAAGACCTGTTCTCTTAAAAGGATCCACCTATATATGTGTGAACAATAGATCTATACATTGTGTTAGGGAATGCATACATTAACGCCTTCGTGAGAGCGCTGTGATTGGTTATCACAGTTATCAGATGACCAGGAAGTGCTCCAAACAAGCTCCCCACATGCATGCCTTGCGTTGGGGCTAAGGGATGTATTCACTAAAAGGTGAGTTTCACTATTGCTCACTATTTTAACTATACATTGTGCTGGGACAAACCTGGTGAGTTTCCCTTCTAGACGAATTCACCAGGATTGTCCCTGCACAATGAATAGCTAAACTGATGAGATTCTCTGGGAACCGATTGGGGGCAAAGTGTTTTTTGGTAGAGGGCAATGGGACAGCAGGACTTTGATCCACACTCCCACAGTAAATATGGAGGTTTCCAGTCTCTGAGACACCGGACGCTGGTTAGTGCATCATTATGCGCAATAGAGCTGCCAGTTGGAGAGACAACGCCTACCGCGCTGACAGTCATCCTCCCACGCTCTCACCATGGCGTGCAGATGACTAGAGTTGGATGTTATGCATGGGAAAGTAGTTGATTTGCATACCGTGCCACAGGTGATGTCATAAACAGGAGACTCCACAGACACATTTAAAACACGTTTCTCTTAATCCATACATTTGCTGCGAATTCAGCTAACTCAATGTATAGATCACGCCTGATATTTCTTCATCCTCTATAAGACAGGAGGGTTTGTCCCAATTAAAATGATCTATTGGAGTAAAACATTACCTGTTCCCCGGCCAGCATTATACTTGGATCCGACACTTTCCTGTTCTACTTTCCACCTCTTGTGCCCTAAACAGAGACAGAACAGGACCATCCCGGGCTCTGGGGCAGAAACAACTTGGCTCCAAACCCAATATGGCTAACTGCATCTGTGATACCTTCCAAAATGTCTGTCATGGACCCCTTAAAGGGACGGGATCAGGTGCATCAATGGCACTGCCCATTCATACACCCCTGGCTGTGAATTAAAGGCACTCTCAAATGCCCCTGTCCCATGCATGCTTAAACCCCTTCACTGTATTAACCTCTACCACCTCTACTGGAAAACTATTCCATACATCCACTACCCTCTCAGTAAAGTAATACTTTCATTAGTCCCTGGCCTTATCTTATATCTAGGATAGCCTTATACCTATCCCATGCATGCTTAAACTCCTTCACTGTATTAACCTCTACCACTTCTACTGGAAGACTATTCCATGCATCCACTACCCTCTCAGTAAAATAATCCTTTCATTAGTCCCTGACCTTATCTTATATCTAGGATAGCCTTATACCTATCCCATGCATGCTTAAACTCCTTCACTGTATTAACCTCTACCACTTCTACTGGAAGAATATTCCATGCACCCACTACCCTCTCACTAATGTAATACTATCATTAGTCCCTGGCCTTATCTTATATCTAGGATAGCCTTATACCTATATCACACATGCTTAAACTCCTTAACTGTATTAACCTCTACCACTTCTACTGGAAGACTATTCCATGCATCCACTACCCTCTCAGTATAGTAATACTTTCATTAGTCCCTGGCCTTATCTTATATCTAGGATAGCCTTATACCTATCCCATGCATGCTTAAACTCCTTCACTGTATTAACCTCTACCACTTCTACTGGAAGGCTATTCCATACATCCACTACCCTCTCAGTAATGTAATACTTTCATTAGTCCCTGGCCTTATCTTATATCTAGGATAACCTTATACCTATCCCATGCATGCTTAAACTCCTTCACTGTATTAACCTCTACCACTTCTACTGGAAGACTATTCCATTCATCCACTACCCTCTCAGTAAAGTAATACTTTCATTAGTCCCTGGCCTTATCTTATATCTAGGATAGCCTTATACCTATCACATGCATGCTTAAACTCCTTCACTGTATTAACCTCTACCACTTCTACTTGAAGACTATTCCATGTATCCACTACCCTCTCAGTAAAGTAATACTTTCATTAGTCCCTGGCCTTATCTTATATCTAGGATAGCCTTATACCTATCCCATGCATGATTAAACTCCTTCACTGTATTAACCTCTACCACTTCTACTGGAAGACTATTCCATACATCTACTACCCTCTCAGTAAAGTAATCCTTTCATTAGTCCCTGGCCTTATCTTATATCTAGGATAGCCTTATACCTATCCCATACCACTTCTACGGGAAGACTATTCCATGCATCCACTACCCTCTCAGTAAAGTAATACTTTCATTAGTCCCTGGCCTTATCTTATATCTAGGATAGCCTTATACCTATCCCATGCATGCTGAAACTCCTTCACTGTATTAACCTCTACCACTTCTACTGGAAGACTATTCCATTAATCCACAACCCCATCAGTCTCTGTACTTTATGTGTTAGCATATCTATTTTGTCTGTCTATTTCTAATGATAATGGTTGGGCTAGTGAAGTTGCAACATGGGCCACTAAATCATTTTTGCCACCTTATTCAATAGTTGCCAGCCCTGCTGCTATTAGTGCTTAATGCAGATCAGTACCATGCTGGATGATTTAAGCCAGGCTAGAGGTGACCCTTCTCTCTGTGTCTGGCTATTTCCAAACATTGATACTCTGCTCATTTGTATTTTTATATTTTAAACTTGACCTTATTCGCCCCCGTTCCCCGTTCTTTGATCCTTGTTGCTCGGATCAGGAGGAGAAGAAATAAATAGAAGTATTTCTAGCTTTTAAATGAGTTAAACCTCAGCAGCAGCAGAGATCTCATTATTAACTGAAAAACCCATCAGGATACAGAGATTGTGTTCACGAGTCGGAATTCACTATAATCAATGTTTATGTTACTCACTAGGTAACGATGATATAATCCACTCTCCACGCACTGGGAAGGTCGTTTAAGGAGAGTGACACAGACCTTAAACACATAGGAGCTCTCACTAAATAGCTTAATTCCAGGACCATTCTAGGACCTGTCATCAGATCACCAGGAAGCTATATGGCACTGAGGCCTGCTATGTGGGGGCAATCTGTCACTGCGGACATAGATAAGGGGGTAATCTGACACTGTGGACAGGGGTGTGGGGGCAATCTGGAATTGTGGACAGTGATGTGGGGGCAATCTGGCACTGTGGGCAAGGATGTGGGAGTGATCTGCCATTGTGGAGAGGGATGTGGGATAATCTGGCACTGTGGACAGGGATGTGGGGGCAATCTGGCATTGTGGACAGTGATGTGGGGGCAATCTGGCATTGTGGGCAAGGATGTGGGGGCAATCTGGCATTGTGGGCAGGGATGTGGGGGCAATCTGGCATTGTGGACAGGGATGTGGAGGTAATCTGGCATTGTGGGCAGGGATGTGGGGGCAATCTGGAATTGTGGCCAGGGATGTGGGGGCAATCTGGCATTGTGGACAGGGATGTGGGGTAATCTGGCATTGTGGACAGGGGTGTGGGGGTAATCTGGCACTGCGGACATAGATAAGGGGGTAATCTGGCACTGCGAACAGGGATGTGGGGGCAATATATCATTTTTGGCTTCTATGTCAAGTTAACCATCCCACTAGTGATGCTCTAACGAGCTCACCAAGCTGCCTATTTGTGAATTTGGTGGATGCAACTGTCTTTTTGGAAAATGTAGGGAATGAAATGAAGGGTGTGAATGAATAGAGAAAGATACAGCCCAACCACTCTAAAGGAAAATAATATATAGCTTGACTGAAAGACAAGACAGGGGGATCTCATTGTATTTACAATACAGAACTGTAATGATTATACTGATTTAGCTATCGAAGCCCATTTTGTTTTACTCCCCAAATATTCTCTCTTCCGATGGTATTTCTTCTATTTTTAGCAGCCCAAAGTTTGCTTCATTTAATCCACTGATATTCTCAGAAATCAATGACACTTCACTGGTGCCTTTTTCATTTCCTGAAAGTAAAAGTCTTGTATTACATCGTCCTTCACCATACTTTCCATTATTGATGATTTTTATTGGCCCCTCTCCAAATACACAAGTCATCAGCATGGCAGACTAATGTACCTCCCATAGCAAATAGCATGAAAGTAATAAGTCAGTGCAAAGGATCTGGGGTTAAATATCCAAAATAACAATCAATATTTTGCACTGTGGGGTTTATTTAATAGGATAAAACTGATTAAACCCAAGATGTGACACTTCTCAATCAGTCTAGGTATTCACAATAATCCATATGGGGGAGATCATTGTAGGATTATTAATTGCCGTCCTGCATGCAATGCATGAGCTTGTAGTCCTAAGTACACCCATCGTCTACTGTTTCCTACTATGTGCTTTATTTAGAGGGAATTGACAAGGGAATTTCAAACTTAAAGTCAAAGTAGCTGAGTTGGAGAATTTTTCCAGCGCACTTGTTTTGGACTTAAAGGGACAATATCACCTAAACACTGCTTATACTGTGACTGTATCACCTAAACACTGCTTATACTGTGACTGTATCACCCAAACACTGCTTATACTGTGACTGTATCACCTAAACACTGCTCATACTGTGACTGTATCACCTAAACTCTGCTTATACTGTGACTGTATCATCTAAACACTGCTTATATACTGTGACTGTATCACTTAAACACTGCTTATACTGTGACTGTATCACCTAAACACTGCTTATACTGTGACTGTATCACCTAAACGCTGCTCATACTGTGACTGTATCACCTAAACGCTGCTCATACTGTGACTGTATCACCTAAACGCTGCTCATACTGTGACTGTATCACCCAAACACTGATTATACTGTGACTGTATCACCTAAACACTGCTTATACTGTGACTGTATCAGCTAAACACTGCTAATACTGTGACTGTATCACCTAAACACTGCTTATACTGTGACTGAATCACCTAAACACTGCTTATACTGGGACTGAATCACCTAAACACTGCTTATACCGTAACTGTATCACCCAATCACTGCTTATACTGGGACTGTATCACCTAAACACTGCTTATACTGTGACTGTATCACCCAAACACTGCTTATACTGTGACTGTATCACCCAAACACTGCTTATACTGTGACTGTATCACCTAAACACTGCTTATACGTTGACTGTATCACCCAAACACTGTTTATACTGTGACTGTATCACCTAAACACTGCTTATACTGTGACTGTATCACCCAAACACTGCTTATACTGTGACTGTATCACCTAAACACTGCTTATACTGTGACTGTATCATCTAAACACTGCATATACTGTGACTGTATCACCTAAACACTGCTTATACTGTGACTGTGTCACCTAAACACTGCTTATACTGTGACTGTATCACCTAAACACTGCTTATGCTGTGACTGTATCACCTAAACACCGCTTATACTGTGACTGTATCCCCCAAACACTGCTTATACTGTGACTGTATCATCCAAACACTGCCTATACTGTGACTGTGTCACCTAAACACTGCTTATACTGTGACTGTATCACCTAAACACTGCTTATACTGTGACTGTATCACCTAAACACTGCTTATACTGTGACTGAATCACCTAAACACTGCTTATACTGGGACTGTATCACCCAAACACTGCCTATACTGTGACTGTATCACCCAAACACTGCTTATACTGTGACTGTATCACCTAAACACTGCTTATACTGTGA
>CM069863.1:6248250-6265750 GCA_036172795.1 Pelodytes ibericus | reverse complement strand
TAATCAAAGGTTTTCTGCAATAATTAAACAGGGTAAGTATTTCAAACTTAAGAGCAAACTAGCCATGTCTTTTGTTTGTCTTATGTAACTGTATTTAATAAAATATGTAACTAAACAAGTGTGACTGGGCGCCGCCATTTTGTGAAATGTAGTGTTTTTGGGTGCCACCCCCCAGTGACTTTACAGCACTAGTATGTCACTTTGGGGCTGGGGACACAGAATGCAGTCTATAAGTCAGAATTCTGACCATAGACTTGTATTGAATGGGAGGGAAATGTAACTATTACATCACAAGGGGGCGGAGTTATGATCCTGTTTGATCAGGTCAGTCTCCTCTCTTTGTGTTGTACATAGCCACATAGTCCTTCCCTCTGTGATACACAGGAGCCAGTAAGAGGATCAGGGGAGTATCTTAAGACATCATGCAGGTTGTAAAGTGAGACTGGCTGGAAGATTTTGGACGATGTAGCAGCATGGGAAATACTTACAAAATGGAGCCAGGAGATAAACTCCTCATTTTATTTTTCCTTTTATATGAAATTAATTCAATAATATAAAAAAAAAAAACGGTGTCATATGATTTATATATGTGTTTGTTTTAAATGACCAGGTTATCTAGTTACATCTTATTTTGGATATGTGGGGTGCTAGGGAACTTTCCAGCACATAGGATTGGAAGAAGCATGAGTTGGTTTAAAACATTAGACAAACCATAATGAAAGACGTAGTTAATTAGGGTGTAAAAAGACACACGCCCACTCAGTCCAACAGCTACAAAGAAGCCATATTTGCTTCCGTTGATTGAAAAAGAAAGAAAAAAAATACACTGACGTTTTTTCCCTGGGGCGAAAAGCAATGGTCTCGAATTCAAACACACTTCTATTTATCCCTGGATCAACAGGACCAGTGCAAACCGAATTATTAGAATTGCCATAATCCTACAAGTCTATTGCTTTCTTTTGATGCCAACATCATTTCATTTGGTTTGTAGGGTTCTGACTTTGCTGTTATCCTAAATAGAAGAGACAGCTCCCTTTCTACTAATCACAAGAGGATTTGGTTCACGAAAGAGAGAAGTGTAGGAAATTGAGAAGGGATCATTTTTCCAGCTCGGCTACTTTGGCCTTATGTCTGAAATTATCTTCTCAATTCCCTCTTTCATGGATAAAGGACCAAAAGAGTAGAATATGTTAAGCTGTACAAACACCACAGGGCGAAGAAGATAATGAAGATCAGGTGTATCAAGTTATTAGTGCTAATTAAAGTGTACATTTGCTTCTACTGTAATTAATAAAGTAAATCTGATGAAGCGAAATGCGTTGTAGGTTTATTATACATTCTCTGTGTGCCCATATACTGTGTAAACAGACTGCTCTTAGAAGCACCTTTTTGATGAGGCTTCAATTCTTGGAGAGTGGTGTTGGGCAGTTTCACTCTTGACCAGGGGTAGGCAAACTTCGGCACTCCAGATATTGTGCACTACATATCCCATGATGCTTTCACTACTGGAAAAACATCAAGGAGATGGGAGGTTGGCTACCCCTGCTCTAGACCATTGGATTCTTACATGTCAAATGCAAAATATTGCGCTCATCTCCCAATCTCCTGTACGCTGCACTCAACTGGATATATTGTGAGGTCTTTGGAAGCTGATTGGAGAATTATTTGTAAACAATGAAGTTTGTGATAAAGGCTAACGAGGCTGCGTTAATCTAAAGTACCCTCCACCGCCCACGGTAAATCCTGAGTAATATATAGCCTTGGAAGAAAGACGTACAGGGGGGTTTGATTGAAACATTTAAATACATAAAGAGAATCAACACAGGGAAGGAGGAGAGGATATTTACAGGACAAAAACTACCACAACTAGAGGACATCGTCTGAAATTAGAGGGGCAACGATTTAAACGTAATATCAGGAAGTATTACTTTACTGAGAGGGTAGTGGATGTATGGAATTGTCTTCCAGTAGAAGTGGTAGAGGTTAATACAGTGAAGGAGTTTAAGCATGCATCGGATAGGTATAAGGCTATCCTAGATATAAGATAAGGCCAGGGACTAATGAAAGTATTACATTACTGAGAGGGTAGTGGATGCATGGAATAGTCTTCCAGTAGAAGTGGTAGAGGTTAATACAGTGAAGGAGTTTCAGCATGCATGGGATAGGTATAAGGCTATCCTAGATATAAGATAAGGCCAGGGACTAATGAATGTATTACATTACTGAGAGGGTAGTGGATGCATGGAATAGTCTTCCAGTAGAAGTGGTAGAGGTTAATACAATGAAGGAGTTTAAGCATGCATGGGATAGGTATAAGGCTATCCTAGATATAACATAAGGCCAGGGACTAATGAAAGTATTAATGTACTGAGAGGGTAGTGGATGCATGGAATAGCCTTCCAGTAGAAGTGGTAGAGGTTAATACAGTGAAGGAGTTTAAGCATGCATGGGATAGGTATAAGGCTATCCTAGATATAAGATAAGGTCAGGGACTAATGAAAGTATTACTTTACTGAGAGGGTAGTGGATGCATGGAATAGTCTTCCAGTAGAAGTGGTAGAGGTTAATACAGTGAAGGAGTTTAAGCATGCGTGGGATAGGTATAAGGCTATCCTAGATATAAGATAAGGACAGGTACTAATGAATCAATATGCAGATTTGTTTGGGCAGATATTACATGGTAATCATAGCTGTCAGTCTCCTGTCTATTGTCTTATCACCGTATCCCCAGCATTAGCAAACATCATTGTGGTTGCTGACTCTGCTTCTGATACATATATTTCTCATCCACTGCATTTCCCACTTGACCTCCAAGATTAATATGATCCCTTCTGGTGGTCACAGTGGAGATATTATCCACAGAAGACTCCTTTCCAACCTGCATATCACCCTGCTCTTGTTCCATTATTGTCTCCTCCCTGCTGTTCTACTTTGATGCTTTGCAAATAGTGACAATGAGCTAACACACCCCTTGCGGTGTCCTGACCCAGTAGGAAAGCGCTGGATAAATCAAGAGGGATTACAAAAAATTCATTGATAAAATAAATAAATAATAATAACATTTTTTTAGTACAAGCTTCTGCCTGAACATTCCTGGCACCTACCAGAGATTGTGTTAATTGCCATGCCATCAGAAAGACCTTCAAGAGATACTGGTTTTGCATTGAGAATTGCATTGTACACTGAGTTATGTAATCAAGTCCCATCAGAGTCTTGCACAAATCCTTGCCTGAAAAATTGGGAAGATTTTTGAATTGTAGATTAAAAAAAAAAAAGAAGTTGACCTGTATGTTAGGGGTTGTTTACTAGTAGCCTTTGTAAAGTGTCCCCTCCAGGTACTGTAATAGATGTCTTAGCAGGGGAATTTTCCATCTGCTCCATTTTAAGTGTTTTTTTTTTGTTTGTTTGTTTTTTACAAACCTTCCTACGATTGTGAGGAGACGTGTGTCATACTATCAGATACGCTGTGTGTTTTTAATGGATCTGTGTGTGGATCACTGATAATGATGTTCAAAAAAGAACCGTGTTAGGAGAATATCTCATCCAATGTAATGGGATTTTTCTTGTTTTTTTTGTTTATTATTTTTATGCTTAAAGAGATCCTGTCAACCTAAAACAATACCTGCAATGTGAGTGTAACAAACGATGAGAGACCACCTTGTTATGTTAGCCAAATGCAATAAAATAGAAATACATGATTTAAATGTGTCTGTGACATCACCTGCTTATGACATCACCTGGGGCGTGATATGCACATTGCCCATTTTTAGTTAGCTAATTTGCATATCACGCCCCAGGTGATGTCATAAGCCGGAGACCTCACAGACACATGTTAAAACATATTTATCTTATTTTAGGCATTTGCTGCAATTCTGTATAGATCATTTTTTATTCTCTCCATTCATAGTATCAGTATTTGGGTTGACACAGTATATGTGGTATATTCCTAAATACAGTAGTCTCAATATATAATAATCACTCTTATTATGCTCAGTTTTATAATGATTATTTAATGAAATCATAAGAATGGAAAGCAATAAAACCTGCTTTGTTCAATTGGATTTTTTTTCCTCCCTGTTTACTTTTGACAAATCCCATCAAAGCAAAGTGTTGTACAGAACGTACTCTGCAGATTCTCAGTCTCTGTGTTGGAAAGCATTTTTTAAATATATATATATATATCAAAGACAGATGGTAGGTCCTTCCTAATGGTGTTCAAAGCCCTGTTGAATCTGCTTCTCTGAATTATATATATATATATTACACACCGACTCTCCTCACATCACGAATATATCAAATAATAATAACAACAATGAATGACTTTTTCAAAAGGTAAACATGTATTCAGAGGGTCTTTTCAAATCTCACACTGCACCATAGTACCGAGAGGTATTACTAAATCTCAAGGAAACAGTAACCTTGAAACAGGCGATTGTATTAGATGGGAATTTCTGGAACATACATCCTATTAACTGCGCTTGGGGGCAAAAATGCACTTATTAAATCCCTCTTTATTCCATGTAGTATTTATTTTTACATCATTAAAATAAATGATATTGGTATACGATTTAATGTCACAAATTATCACTTATTTCAGTTTTTTTCACTCAATTCTTTCTCTTACTCAGGGTGAATTGTATTGACCCCATCATCTGCAAATGGCAAATTATTATTCTCAAGGGTTCTTTATATTTTTGGATCCCCTTGAGCAGGGGACTGAGGCTGGTTTGAGGGCCATTTCCCCTGCAGACTACTCTTTATTCGGACTCATTGGGCTGAGTTTACACCCCTTGTCAAATGCCCCAGTGCCCCAAACTTTCAACCCTACTGTCTATCATCCTCTATACTTTGTCAGTATATCTGTCTTGCTTGTCTATCTGTGTCTATCTCTGATGATAACGGGTGGGCTGCACGGTGGGCCACTGAATTGATTTAGCCCCCTGGGGTAATAAGAATAATACATTCCTTCTCTCCTGAAATCTGTCCCATTTCTGCTACATGGTATTCTTGTTTTCTGAGTGTTCACTCTTATCCACAGACAAGAATATATTCATTTCATGCGTGACCTCTACAAGTGACTGTAACTTCAATAAAAAAAAAAAATCAAAATTGGGAGAACTAGTAGCCAAAGAAGAAGATAAGGCGGTCAGGAATAAAAATAAAATGTAGCTTTTATTATTAGTAGAGAAATATATAAAAAGAAATCATGGAATGCCAATACGAAAAAATAGTGCAATCACCTGACGCATTTCACGGGTCTGGTTTCAGTTGGGGAAAACACAGATATATACCTACATGGAGGCCAGACATATGTGCAGTGAAATCAACATACTTTAAAAATATATGGTGTTTATTAAAACATGTTACAAAAAAAAAACAACCAAAAAAAATGCCTAAAGCACTAATAAATAGAGAAATATCCCTGATAGCCCAGATTATACACTATATGATGGTTCAGATAAAAACATTTTGTGGTAAAATGTTTATTTTTTAATTTGTTTTTTAAATGCCCACAGAGCAAATGTTACCAGGTCACCTGCTACAAATGACTATAATATGTTCTGAAAAAAAGGAAAAAGAGTAAAAAGAGTAATCCTTCAATGTCTTAGTCCTGTTCATATTTCATTCTACTTTCTGTCCTTCAAGAAAAAAAAAATCAACAGCTTCCAACTACAATGTGACCTACTTTGCAATAAGTCATTTAGCCTCCTACCATCACAGCTGTGGCACCATTCTCACTGGACCATGAAGGTTGTGGTGAGAGGATGTCTATATCTGTGTGAGACACATTCATGGATTTATAATCCAATCACCTTCCCTTCTCCTTAGAGATTACAGCACCTATGGGTCAAACCAAGGGGGAGATGGAGCTACACATGGACAAAGGGTGGTGATAGATCACACTCAACATGTAGGCTGCTATAGTGAATTATATGTTCTAGCAGCAGAGAGCGCACAACCTGACCCCATTAGGATTAATACTGCCAGTTGCAAAAGCCAGAGGGTTAAACTTAATCCTAAATAACTCAAAAGAAGGTCATTGAGGGAATAAAACCAGACCCAGCCATGACTTATGTCTTACCCTTGCATATCTAGAGGAGTAGGGGTCTTCAAAGAGAGCCCATATACGAGGCTGCCATCTTCTCCAGAAACCACCAGATTTCCCATCGGGGGAGTCACTGAGGGCCAGCCTTTTGGTCATTTCTAATTCTTCTTCTCCATCTCCTGAGTCTCCAGTGCCATCCACATCTCCATCATCGTTGCTGGTGTCCACGGGTCCACCACCAAAACTATCCAGGGCTTCCTCGGCATCCCGGTGTTGCCTGTAGGTCATCCAGCAACAAGGCTCCACATCGGTCTCATCGATACCCCAAAAAGCCAATTCCTCCTCATACAGAGGTCCACACACATCTGCTGGGCAGTGGAGCTTGCCGGTCCTGTAGTAGTTCAGGATGTGGGCGAACACAGCAGGGTGTCTGTCAAAGAAGAACTCGTCAGATCTGGGGTCATAGTCAAAGTGGCTGTGCGCATCAGGCTCAGCCAGCCAAGCTAACCGGGTTCCAGGCAAGGTGCGTAGGGTGCTTCGGTAGGTCTGGTGTCTGGTTCCACCCACGTTTATCACGATGCGATCTGTCTCGTCCCCTTGGCCCATGTCTTCTGTTAGGCATGTCTTGTGGATGGGTTAAGCATCAGGTCCAACATCTCAGGTCCTTTGATGGAGCACTGAGGACCAAGGAGCAGAGGAAGAAGACACCAAGAAGAACCCAGGGAGCAACAGGTTATCCAAAAGGGTGGGGGCAATCCATGCAATCTCACAAGGACATTGGGTTCCAGGGGAACAGGGGCACCTTGAGATGGGCAGTTTGCAGATCTGGGGGGCA
The DNA here is from genome assembly GCA_036172795.1 of Pelodytes ibericus. Lineage (NCBI taxonomy): Eukaryota > Metazoa > Chordata > Amphibia > Anura > Pelodytidae > Pelodytes > Pelodytes ibericus. The sequence continues at coordinate 6,258,869 of CM069863.1, read as the reverse complement.
GTTGAGCGCTGGGGCAGGTTCTGAGCTCATGAGCAGGCTGGTGCAGCTATGAATAGGGGTAACAGGTCTCCGTTAGGTTTCCTTTGCACTGGTTTTTTTTCCTATAGGTGCAGGGCATTGACCAGCCTGCCGGCCATCATCCTCTACATCAAGTGTTACCACGACCTGAGGCATAGAGGAGGCTCTGCCATGACAAACACACGTCCATGCACACCGCTGGGAAAGGGAAAGGAGAGATACCCCTGGCAGCTGCTGTCTATTTGGTGGTCCTGAATGGACAGCTCCAGGGAATGTTTCAGGTGGTTCTGAATGGACAGCTCCTGATGAGAGAGCTGCCTCTGGTGGTGCTGGATGGACCTCTGCTGGTCTCAGCTGCCCCTGATGGTATAGGATGGGCAACTCCTGGTCTCAGCTGCCCCTGATGTTATAGGATGGGCAACTCCTGGTCTCAGCTGCCCCTGATGTTATAGGATGGGCAACTCCTGGTCTCAGCTGCCCCTGATGTTATATGGTGGGCAACTCCTGGTCTCAGCTGCCCCTGATGTTATAGGGTGGGCAACTCCTGGTCTCAGCTGCCCCTGATGTTATAGGGTGGGCAACTCCAGATCTCAGCTGCCCCTGATGTTATAGGGTGGGCAACTCCAGATCTCAGCTGCCCCTGATGTTATAGGGTGGGCACTGATACCTCCTGATGTTGCTGGCTTGCCTCCCCCTTGGATGGGCAGTCCTTGGTCACAGCTGCCCCTGGTAGCACTGGATGGGCAGTCCTTGGTCACAGGTGCCCCTGGTAGCACTGGATGGGCAGTCCTTGGTCACAGGTGCCCCTGGTAGCACTGGATGGGCAGTCCTTGGTCACAGGTGCCCCTGGTAGCACTGGATGGGCAGTCCTTGGTCACAGGTGCCCCTGGTAGCACTGGATGGGCAGTCCTTGGTCACAGGTGCCCCTGGTAGCACTGGATGGGCAGTCCTTGGTCACAGGTGCCCCTGTTTGCAACACGCTGGGTTTTCTCGTTCACATGGAGAAAGCATTGAGAGACACGGATCCCCCTCCTCTCTCTCCTCATCTCATCATCTTCACACCCAACACGGGCTTCTGCTCTGTGTGCAGCTCCTGGGGCTGGTGCAGGGATCCAGTGATGTGCTCAGGCAGGGAAGCCAGTCCTGGACAGTAGCCTTTGCGCATGCTCGCTGCCTTATTGCTTCTAAGAACAACGTGGATCAATGTAGGTCCTAGCGCCGGCAGATTCACACAGGCAGCATATATCATTGGTGCAGGAGGGACTGGGATTGATGCAGTGGGAGAGTTTGTCAGACCCCTGATAATTACACAATATCCCTTCAATACAGAGATTCATCAGGGAGTAAAGTCAGGTTCGCAATAAACAAATGATGGGAAAACTCGTAGCAAATCAGTAATGAGAATGATCAGAATGAAACAAATGATTATTATTCCATTAAAACAAATCTAGGTGACATCAGCACAGACAGACAGATCAGCACAGACAGACAGATCACCACAGACAGACAGACAGACAGATCAGCACAGACAGACAGATCAGCACAGACAGACAGACAGATCAGCACAGACAGACAGACAGATCAGCACAGACAGACAGATCAGCACAGACAGACAGACAGATCAGCACAGACAGACAGATCAGCACAGACAGACAGACAGATCAGCACAGACAGACAGATCAGCACAGACAGACAGACAGATCAGCACAGACAGACAGACAGATCAGCACAGACAGACAGATCAGCACAGACAGACAGACAGATCAGCACAGACAGACAGATCAGCACAGACAGACAGACAGATCAGCACAGACAGACAGACAGATCAGCACAGACAGACAGATCAGCACTAGTCCTCCTTTATATCAGTAATAGGGGTTAATGACAAATCTGGGGCAACGTTCTAAATATGGACACATCAGCAGGAGCATTCCATTGGTTTCCATGGTGACTGTAGAACATTCCACGGATGTCCATGGTGACTTTAGAACATTCCATTGGTTTCCATGGTTACTGTAGAACATTCCACTGATGTCCATGGTGAGTTTAGAACATTCCATTGGTCTCCATGTAGAACATTCCAATGGTTTCCATGGTGACTGTAGAACATTCCACGGATGTCCATGGTGACTTTAGAACATTCCATTGGTTTCCAAGTAGAACATTCTTTTGGTTTCCACAGTGATTGTAGAACATTCCATTGGTTCCCATGGTGACTGTAGAACATTCCATTAGTTTCCATGGTGACTGCAGAACATTCCATTAGTTTCCATGGTGACTGCAGAACATTCCATTAGTTTCCATGGTGACTGCTCTACTTTTAGAACTTTGCCCCAGAATTACTGTTTATGCAAAATCCATAAAGTTTCCAGTATGAATAATGACCCCCCCCCCCCCCCCTATACAATCTATTTTCACTCACACACAAATTGTAGGATTGTGTTATAATTTGGGAACCAGACTATATAGGCTTTATATCATGCACGGTATTAAATGTAAATCCTTCGGTTAACTCAAGTCCTGGAAGAAATCAATATATTAATCAGCAGATTCTCTTTCCTTAGTAAAAGTCTTTCCTTTGATGAGTGCAGTTGGGCTTTCTTTCTCTTTCTCTTTTCCAATTTAGAACATTATACTTTTAAATGAACCGAATAAGTGTCAAAAATATTCCCCTCAAACTCCACAATCACCGATCCTTAATGAACCTTTCATTCAGTATGGAAATCTATATGGAATCCGATCATTTCCTGTGATTGCATTTGTGCCTTATATTTGAATTAGTGACTGTGTTTTATACTTTTCAGTGGGCCTCATATAGCACTATTTGTAACAAAAAAAATGGCTTAGAATTAATATAGCTAGCCTGCCATAAACATGGTACAGTATAGTTCCTATCAGAATATAGCTAGCCTGCCATAGACATGGTACAGTATAGTTCCTATCAGAATATAGTTAGCCTGCCATAGACATGGTACAGTATAGTTCCTATCAGAATATAGCTAGCCTGCCATAGACATGGTACAGTATAGTTCCTATCAGAATATAGCTAGCCTGCCATAGACATGGTACAGTATAGTTCCTATCAGAATATAGCTAGCCTGCCATAGACATGGTACAGTATAGTTCCTATCAGAATATAGTTAGCTAGTCACAGGTATGGTACAGTATATCTTCTGTCTGTAAATAGTTAGTCACAGAAGGCTATTACAGCTTCTATCAGCATGGAGTTAACAAACCACAGATGATGGCAGAGGATTGCTCTTATTAGTATATAGTTAGTCCCACATAGAACGTTGTGCAGGGGAGCTCGCATCAGTACTTTGTTTACTAGAGTCTAATGTGTTATAATTTAGCTTCTATCAGTATACAGTTTATCTGAAACTTATGGAAAAGCAAACTCCTTAGTATCAGTGTATAGTCAGCTAGCAGAGTGTGGTACTATACAGTTCCAATCATACTATAGTTAGCCAACCTGGTTCACTTTTTCCAGATTTTGCTCCCTTATTCCCTTATTTATCTTCTTAACCCCCCCATTGCTTTGTTTCCTTTCTACTCTTTAAATAAACAGGGTCCATGTGTCTGAAACACAACCTTAAAAACAAATATACAGACTGCTGTTAATTAACCACTCTACTACGGTATATGGTTTATATTAAAAGATAGACAAGTTGGAGAATTGGACCTACCTAGCTTGGTTAATAATGTTTACTTTGTTTGTATTTCACTTGTCAGTTCACCACTCTTCAGTGGATATTCCCTACTTTCGTACACTACAGATTTCACACAATAAATACTTTAAGTGACAGAGAGATTATATTATTACCTGTCAGACATGTGCTGTGATACCGTTTAATTACTAGTTAGAATCATGTAACTACTTGGGTTATGCAACACCATGGCACCCAACAGGTTAAATAAATAATGTTACTTCTAATCCATTGTATTGTCTGTGCTCCAAGGATTGTAATATCATTATCTCTAATATTAGCAAATGCACCGGCATCCCAGCATCATAATGAATGTCTGAACTCTCCTATAAACCACATCAGACGGATATAACTAGCAGTGTCTATGGGGGAGATGGTGCTGAGATTATACTGATAGAAGCTGTACTTTACCAGGTCTGTGACTGGCTACTTTTATAGCTCAAAGACAATGTTGGTAGTATACTGATAGAAGCTGTACTGTACCAGGTCTGTAAGTGGATACTTTTAAGGCCAAATTATAATTCGGATATTTTACTGATAGAAGCTGTACTGTACCAGGTCTGTTACTGGCTACTTTTATAGCCCAAAGACAATGTTGGTAGTATACTGATAGAAGCTGTACTGTACCAGGTCTGTAAGTGGATACTTTTAAGGCCAAATTATAATTTGGATATTTTACTGATAGAAGCTGTACTGTACCAGGTCTGTTACTGGCTACTTTTATAGCCCAAAGACAATGTTGGTAGTATACTGATAGAAGCTGTACTGTATTAGGTCTGTCTGGCTACTTTTAAAACCTAATTATAACGCTGATTTTTTACTGATAGAAGCTGTACTGTACCAGGTCTGTTATTGGCTACTTTTATAGCCCAAAGACAATGTTGGTAGTATACTGATAGAAGCTGTACTGTACCAGGTCTGTAAGTGGATACTTTTAAAGAGCAAATACAATGTCGGTAGTATACTGATAGAAGCTTTACTGTACTAGGTCTGTAACTGGCTACTTTTAAAGCTTAATTATAATGCTGATATTATACTGATAGGAGCTAAACTGTACTAGGTCTGTAACTGGCTACTTTTAAAGCCTAATTATAATGCTGATATTATACTGATAGAAGCTGTACTGTACCAGGTCGGTAACTGGCTACTTTTAAAGCCAGATTATAGTGCGAGTATTATACTGATAGAAGCTGTACTGTACCAGGCCTGTAATTGGCTACTTTTAAAGCCAAATTAAAATGCTGATATTATACTGATAGAAGCTGTACTGCACCAGGCCTGTAATTGGCTACTTTAAAAGAGAAATTATAATACTGATATTATACTCATAGAAGCTGTACTGTACCAGGTCTGTAACTGGCTACTTTTAAAGCCAAATTAATACGCTGATATTATTTACTGATATAAGCTATAACATACCAGGTCTGTAACTGGCTACTTTTAAAGACATATCCAGTTACTCTAAAATATGGAAAAAATTGAATTTTAAAATCCCCATAAAATATGAATCTGCAAAATAAGTTACATTACTATGTAACAAAAAGGTTAACAAAATAGATTTGGATGAGAATTTAGACACTGGACTCTCTGGAAATAGATTTTTAACCTAATGGCGCCCTCTGCTGTTTGTTTATTAAAATCCAACATTAAAGTATTAATCAGTATGGGCCTATTATTTTGACCCTAATAACAGCTAATATCTGAATTAGTTTGTAACGTTATTAAATTGTGTAGAAAACGTAACTCCAACTTAAACGTTAAACAATGTGAGTATGTAATTGAGTCTGTGTGTGTAAGTGTGAGTCTGTGTGTGTAAGTGTGAGTCTGTGTGTGTAAGTGTGAGTCTGTGTGTGTAAGTGTGAGTCTGTGTGAGTCTGTGGGTGTAAGTGTGAGTCTGTGTGAGTCTGTGTGTGTAAGTGTGAGTCTGTGTGTGTGTGTGTGTGTGTGTGTGTGTGTGTGTGAGTCTGTGGGTGTAAGTGTGAGTCTGTGTGTGTAAGTGTGAGTCTGTGTGTGTAAGTGTGAGTCTGTGTGTGTGTGTGTGTGTGAGTCTGTGGGTGTAAGTGTGAGTCTGTGTGTGTAAGTGTGAGTCTGTGTGTTTACGTTTACAAATGTATGCAATAAATATTCTTGAAAACATAAGTGTAGGTGTTGTTTAGAACTTAAAGTTGGGGGCTGGGAGGTGCCAAATACAGGGTGGCCCAGGTGTCAAATGCTCTAGACCACCCCTGCCTAACAGATATGGTTTGAAAGTAATCATAATGTCAGTTGATTGATATCTCCCTTCTCATGTTTATTTAAAGGGACTGCATTACCTAAACATTGTTTTTGCTGTGAAAACGATCTTTACATTGTATTAGCAAAACTTCCAACCAATATAAAGCCTATATTAGGACAAACATATGATTTAATGTGTCTGGGGAGTCTTCTGCATATGACATCACCTCTGGCTTGATGTGCAAATGAACTGCTTTTCAATGTATAATTTGCATATTAATCCACAGTGTGAGTTATAAACTGGAAACACCACGGACATCATTAAAATACATTTTTCTCCTAATTTAGGCATCTGGTTGTAATTCAGCAAACACAATGTATCGATCATTTTCAATATATGTAAGTGTGACTCTGTGTGTAAGTGTGACTTTGTGTGTGTATGTGTGAGTCTGTGTATGTGTAATTATGACTCTGTGTGTAAGTGTGACTATGTGTGTGTAAGTGTGAGTCAGTATGTGTGTGTGACTGCGTGTGTAAGTGTGACTCTGTGTGTGTAAGTGTAAGTGTTTATGTGTAAGTGTGACTCTGTGTGTAAGTATGACTTTGTGTGTGTATGTGTGAGTCTGTGTATGTGTAATTGTGACTCTGTGTGTAAGTGTGACTGTGTGTGTAAGTGTGAGTCAGTATGTGTGTGTGACTGTGTGTGTAAGTGTGACTCTTTGTGTGTAAGCATGACTGTGTGTGTAAGTGTGACTCTGTGTATGTAAGTGTGAGTCAGTGAGGGTGTAAGTGTGACTCTGCATGTGTAAGTGTGAGTCAGTGAGGGTGTAAGTGTGAGTCAGTGAGGGTGTAAGTGTGACTCTGCATGTGTAAGTGTGACTCTGCATCTGTAAGCGTGACTGTGTGTAAGTGAGACTCTGCGTGTGTAAGTGTGACTGCGTGTGTAAGTGTGACTGCGTGTGTAAGCGTGACTCTGCGTGTGTAAGCGTGACTGTGTGTGTAAGTATGACTGCGTGTGTAAGGGTGACTTTCTGTGTGTAAGTGTGAGTCTGTGCATGTGTCAGTGTGACTCTGTGTGTGTAAGCATGTCTGTGTTTGTAAGTGTGGCTCTGTGTGTAAGTGTGAGTCTGTGTGTGTAAGTGTGAGTCAGTGTGTATGTAAGTGTAAGTCTGTGTGTGTAAGTGTAACTGTGTGTGTAAGTGTGACTGTATGTGTAAGTGTGACTGTGTGTGTAAGTGTGACTTTGTGTGTGTAAGCGTGACTCTGTGTGTAAGTGGTGCTTTGTGTGTGTAAGCGTGACTCTGTGTGTAAGTGTTGCTTTGTGTGTGTGTAAGTGTGAGTCAGTATTATGTAAGTGTGAGTCTGTGTGTGTAAGTGTGACTGTGTGTGTAAGTGTGAGTCTGTGTGTGTAAGTGTGAGTCAGTGTTTATGTAAGTGTAAGTCTGTGTGTGTAAGTGTAACTGTGTGTGTAAGTGTGACTGTATGTGTAAGTGTGACTGTGTGTGTGTGTTTACTCTCTACAGTCACAGTTTACGCAGTGTTTAGGTGATACAGTCCCTTTAATATAATGTTACATTGTATTGTTCTGCTTTTAATGAATAAGGTGTAAAATAATGATTCAGCAAGATTTTATTAATTTTATTTGGATGTATTTACTAAACAGTGAAGTGTGGTGAATTCACAAGAAAATAGTAATAATGATTTAGTCAATACACCTCAATGTGCTATATAGGGATTATCTATAGGGGATCTGTTACTATAAAATGATTCTATAATGGCAGCACATCGCCACCTAGTGGGAATAGGTTATATTATCCTCATTAATAGCATAGACTGCAATGAAAACATTGAGATAAAAACTCATGATAAATAATAACTCAGAGCCCATTATCTGCCTCTCTTATTATTCATCTCTGAAAGGTTGAGATGTTTCCCAAGTGCTTCAAATTGTTCATCCAAAATAAGACAGAAATTCACTTAAAGAAGAAAATGATAGATTTGTGAATGTTCTGCAAAGTACAGATAAAGGTAGAGATCTGTGGGATCAATTTATCCCTCGATTCTTTCTATTTCCTAAATGCTGCGGATAAAGTATATTACAGCGATTGCTGATGCAAAAACAACAGCCCCGCCTACCATTCCAAGCTCCTCCTTCTTGGAATGTCACGGAATTTAACAGCCCCGCCTACCATTCCAAGCTCCTCCTTCTTGGAATGTCACGGAATTTAACAGCCCCGCCTACCATTCCAAGCTCCTCCTTTTTGGAATGTCACGGAATTTAACAGCGACGCATACCATTCCAAGCTCCTCCTTCTTGGAATGTCACGGAATTTAACAGCCCCACTACAGGGTAACTGGAAATTGTTTTGAAGTAAAAACTATAGAAGCAAGGCAGGCTGGAATCTCCAGCTCTTTAATTCACTGCAGAAAATGCAAATCTCACAACACAGGACACATTCTGACACGTGCTGATCAACCCATAAAGAATTCATAAAAGCCCATAGTGTTTTATTCACAATCTGAATTCCAGGTTTTACTGAGAGGGTAGTGGATGCATGGAATCGTCTTCCAGTAGAAGTGGTAGAGGTTAATACAGTGAAGGAGTTTAAGCATGCGTGGGATAGGTATAAGGCTATCCTAGATATAAGATAAGGTCAGAGACTAATGAAAGTATTACTTTACTGAGAGGGTAGTGGATGCATGGAATAGTCTTCCAGTAGAAGTGGTAGAGGTTAATACAGTGAAAGAGTTTAAGCATGCATGGGATAGGTATAAGGCTATCCTAGATATAAGATAAGGCCAGGGACTAATGAAAGTATTACTTTACTGAGAGGGTAGTGGATGCATGGAATAGTCTTCCAGTAGAAGTGGTAGTGGTTAATACAGTGAAGGAGTTTAAGCATGCATGGGATAGGTATAAGGCTATCCTAGATATAAGATAAGGCCAGGGACTAATGAAAGTATTACATTACTGAGAGGGTAGTGGATGTATGGAATAGCCTTCCAGTAGAAGTGGTAGAGGTTAATACAGTGAAGGAGTTTAAGCATGCAGGGGATAGGTATAAGGCTATCCTAGATATAAGATAAGGCCAGGGACTAATGAAAGTATTACTTTACTGAGAGGGTAGTGGATGTATGGAATAGTCTTCCAGTAGAAGTGGTAGAGGTTAAAACAGTGAAGGAGTTTAAGCATGCGTAGGATAGGTATAAGGCTATCCTAGATATAAGATAAGGCCAGGGACTAATGAAAGTATTACTTTACTGAGAGGGTAGTGGATGTATGGAATAGTCTTCCAGTAGAAGTGGTAGAGGTTAATACAGCGAAGGAGTTTAAGCATGCGTGGGATAGGTATAAGGCTATCCTAGATATAAGATAAGGCCAGGGACTAATGAAAGTATTACTTTACTGAGAGGGTAGTGGGTGTATGGAATAGTCTTCCAGTAGAAGCGGTAGAGGTTAATACAGTGAAGGAGTTTAAGCATGCATGGGATAGGTATAAGGCTATCCTAGATATAAGATAAGGCCAGGGACTAATGAAAGTATTACATTACTGAGAGGGTAGTGGATGTATGGAATAGTCCTCCAGTAGAAGCGGTAGAGGTTAATACAGTGAAGGAGTTTAAGCATGCATGGGATAGGTATAAGGCTATCCTAGATATAAGATAAGGTCAGGGACTAATGAAAGTATTACTTTACTGAGAGGGTAGTGGATGTATGGAATAGTCTTCCAGTAGAAGCGGTAGAGGTTAATACAGTGAAGGAGTTTAAGCATGCATGGGATAGGTATAAGGCTATCCTAGATATAAGATAAGGCCAGGGACTAATGAAAGTATTACTTTACTGAGAGGGTAGTGGATGCATGGAATAGTCTTCCAGTAGAAGTGGTAGAGGTTAATACAGTGAAGGAGTTTAAGCATGCATGGGATAGGTATAAGGCTATCCTAGATATAAGATAAGGCCAGGGGCTAATGATAGTATTACTTTACTGAGTGGGTAGTGGGTGTATGGAATAGTATTCCAGTAGAAGTGGTAGAGGTTAATATAGTGAAGGAGTTTAAGCATGTATGAGATAGGTATAAGGCTATCCTAGATATAAGATAAGGCCAGGGACTAATGAAAGTATTACTTTACTGAGAGGGTAGTGGATGCATGGAATAGTCTTCCAGTAAAAGTGGTAGAGGTTAATACAGTGAAGGAGTTTAAGCATGCATGGGATAGTTATAAGGCTATCCTAGATATAAGATAAGGTCAGGGACTAATGAAAGTATTACTTTACTGAGAGGGTAGTGGATGCATGGAATAGTCTTCCAGTAGAAGTGGTAGAGGTTAATACAGTGAAGGAGTTTAAGCATGCGTGGGATAGGTATAAGGCTATCCTAGATATAAGATAAGGCCAGGGACTAATGCAAAGGATCAATTTACTGAGAGGGTAGTGGATGTATGGAATAGTCTTCCAGTAGAAGTGGTAGAGGTTAATACAGTGAAGGAGTTTAAGCATGCATGGGATAGGTATAAGGCTATGCTAGATATAAGATAAGGCCAGGGACTAATGCAAAGGATCAATTTACTGAGGGTAGTGGATCATTTAATCCTTAAGAACAAATAAATCTAAACATTCATTATATGCCACTGGATAGGGGGATGGGACACTTCATCGCGGCTGCATTAATGCAGCCGCT